>MU134299.1:733564-766434 GCA_015039355.1 Ramaria rubella | reverse complement strand
CTAAAGTCGGAAACTAGTCGAGGGACGTATAGCACACGCACTGGTCCCACAGGTACTATTGGAAGTCGTTTCCGAGTGGCTCCGACAAATGGACCCGGCCCCTCGGTGGAGTTCGGGACTTACCTGGCACAAGAGGATGCCCAAGTTATAGGGGGATGTGGGGTCCAGTAGGTTAGTGTGTGATAAGTTGCACTCAGCCAGCACGGGAAGTGACAGCGTGTCATGAGACGACTGGGATGCGATTGGGAGTCGTGTAGGCGGTTAAACTCCCACCACGGGGCCGCAAGCACGTGGTCCGGACCCTGTGTGTATAGTGGCGACCGGTGGTCCAATCGCGGGATGAGGCGGTAGTGCAACTGGGAGAGCGGTGTCGGCACAAGCTCGGTAAGGGACCGGAGTTACCGGCCTGGAAGTTAGGGACACGGAGAAAAAGGCGTAAGGAACTGCTGGGCGGTGTGTAGTGGGGGGAAGTAGGTCTTTTTGAACTACGCCTCAGAACAGAGGAGGCGGCGTGATCTGTTAGGGGGGTGGACCTTCTGGGACCACCCCAACGGGTGGATCAAGTGCGACAACGGTGTCCGAGACGATGGAACGAGGGTGCCCAGTCGTGGGAGGTCCATACAGACAGGCGTGTTGAGAGGTGTGGGGGAGTTGTGGAGAGCGTCTAGATGACCAAGGAAGGGTGAGTTTTTTAGGGTACCTTTCGAGTAGGGTGTACTACCGGGTCGGTAGGCGACCCTACTCGAACGGGTTAGCATACCGCCGCGTATATAGAGCACCAGGTGCACGTGGCGACTGTTCGTACTATGAGCTGTCGCGGATGATGTGATGTTTTTCTGCGAGTGGCGTGTGCGCGGATAGTAGTAGTCGAAAGCGGTCTGGTAGTAGACGACACGATGGAGGTGGATGATGTCATGGTATTTAGGACAAAAAACTAAGGAACAGACTTACGGAGCAGTCGAGGACATCGGAGGCAAGTCCTAGGAGGTGGGGCACCCCGGTTAAGTCGTCATGGGGGGCTGCCGCCCTGAGGGCCCTGAGACAGGCGTGGATCTCACTGGGGTGGCCAGATGATGATTCAAATATGGGTAGGAAAGATTCCTCATGCAAAGAATCTAGAGAACCCTCGAGGAAAACCACACAGGCGAAGGGTGAGAACCATGTGGGGGGGGCCCCCAACCAAAGGAACGATGCGGCGACGAGGGCACCTGCTGTGACCAGGCGTTCCCGTTGATCACCAGAGATGTCAGGGCCTCCTGAGATGTTTGGAGTTAGATAGCCATGATGCTCAATGAATAGACTGGAGTTGGCGGCGTAAAGATCGAGCAGTCCTGTGAGAGTGGTGCGTTTGAGGCCTCTCCCAACTGCGCCTGGGCGATGCTGTGGTTGTGAGGATTGCCTGGGAGGGGGGTAAGGGGTCGGTGAGCGTCTAAATATGAAGGACTTACATGCAGAACGTGGGCTCAAGGGAACCAAAGGCGAGCGTGTGCAGGGAGTGGTTACGGATGAGGCCAAGGATCCACTGGTCGAGCAAGGGAGGCAGGGCGTGAATGTGGGTGCCTATGAACCTCGCAGGCTGTGCGGCGAGGGCGTCTGACGACGTGTGCATGAGCGTGGTGAGGGCAGTGTGCCACTGATGCAGGGTGGACCAGTGTGAGGCAACTTCTGGGAGCCAGGGGCCAGGGGCTGGGTTGTCCAAAAGGATGGGGGTTTGCGAGGAACCTTCCTCACAAAAGGGGTCAGGTTGGGCAGCATCGGGCGCCCACGCCAAGGAGACGTCGCCGACGTCAGGAGAGGTCCATTCTTTGGGGTAAGAGATCACCAGGGAGGGCGGTGCTGCAGGGAGTGGAGGGGACGATGGGGGGTGGGGGGCAGGGCGTGGCCCCCCATACAAGGAAGGCGATTTCGCACGTTTGGTGGACAACGTGGGGGCGACGGTAGTGTCGAGGTTGCTGTCGTCAGGAAGGAGTGCGTCACAGCATGGGTCGTCCAGGTCGGAGGAATTGTCTGCAGGGTGAGGCCACTCCGGTTCTTCCGCTGGGTCATCCGTCAAGAGGCCGTGATATACGCGCATGTTAATGCAGGTGTGGCGGATGATTATGCCTGTGGGTTCAAGTTGGGCAGAGAAGCCGGGGATTTTGCCCTCTGACGCCAGGGTTAGAATTCAAACAAAATGGTGGTGGTGGTGCAGGTAAGATAAGACTTACGAATGCGCAGGATAGAGAGCCCATGGCCCTCTGGGCGGATGTCACGCGAAACACCAGGGAGACTGATGAGGTCGGCGAGTGTATGGAGGGTATCGTTGCGGAGGACAGGGCTAAGCGGCACCTTGGTGTGCCTTGGCCAGACGGGGCCAGTCAGGAACACAAGGGGGCAGCTGTCCAATGAACTGGGAGGTGCACTGGGGACCGGGGGGAAGCATGCATGAGTGGTGCCGAATTGAAACCATATTATGAAATCCCTGGCGAGTATGCTCAGGGGGGTACTGAGTTTCACGTCGTGGAATTTGGCTGTGAGGCCATAATCCTCCATCCGGGCATGGAACATTGCAGCTCGCTGCAGGTAAAGCATCGGTTTGACGGTTTTCTTACAATAAGGGCGGCCGGGCAGGGGGGGGTAGAGGTAGAGTGTGAAAGAGATTGTCGTGCGAGGGAAGTTGGGGAGGAGGAGATTGTGTGATCTGGAAGCATGATTGGCGTTGGGGGCAAGCGGATGACCCGAGGTGGGACACGAGGTTGAATGAGATAAAGGGGGATGTCCAGTGGTGGCGCGGGAGGATGCCGCTGATGCCGTGCCACAGGCGGCACTGCGGCGTTTGGGTTGTCGGTACTGGGGGATGGAGGTAGTTGGGAAGCGGGGTTGGGATTGGTTGAAATGAAGAGGTGGAGGGGGTGGGTTGGTCGTTGCGGCTATTAATGAGGCGGCTGAGGAGATGGTAGAGGCGGGAGACATAGGGAGCAGCTGAATGGGGGGGGGGGGTGGCATTCTGGGTGGGGGTTGTGAGGGAGAGTGGCGGGAGCATTCCATGTGGAGGTTGTTGGTGGACCCATTCTGTAAAGGCGAGCCAGGTATTATTGGGATCTTGGATATTAGTTGTGGGGGGGGGGGGGGTGCGCCATGGGAGCTGGTGTGAGCATGTATGGGGAGGCGTTCTGTTAAATAATAATGGTGGGGGGACGAAGGGGATCTGCAGGGCTGGGAGCATCCGGGGTGTTGGTCCGCGTGGAGATGGGACTGTGCTAGGCTAGGGCATAATTGGGACGTGCTTACGGCAGGCAGGGTAGCGCAATAGCGCAATTGCACTATAGACTGCATTCCCTGGTCATATACATAGGGTGGCGTAAGGGCATGGGAGGTCATAGGCATGGTAAGGGGGCACCGTGATGGGACACGGGCCACTACAGGCAGGGACCACAGGAGGACACACAGGCCCATGGGGGCCCAAGGGTGATGGCTGCCTCGGGAGGGGTGGAGGTGGGTATGATGACTACACGGGCAAGGTGGACTGTGACCTTGGGGGAGACATAATGGTGTTATGGATGGGATGTGGGCTCATCATGGGAGTCCCACGGGTGCTAAGGTGAAAAGCTGTTCCATTGGCGGTCTTCTCTGTGTTCCGTTGTTCTGTGATATTTTGCGATGATGATGCTCGTCATATGCAGCAGGACGTTGGCACGATTACAAGTCTGTACTGTTGAAAGATAAGATAGTGAGCTCTTAGCTATCAGCCAGAGTTTACAGCTGTTTTGCTTACGTAAGGTGGAGTCAAAATTTGACTCCGAATATTTGAACGGAAAGAATGTGCTGGAACGAATTAAAGCCTGAAAATTGGTAATATTTAAGTAATATATGTTAGCTACAACCGCATCTATAAATTGAAACATATAAATATGTATTTGTAAATATGCTATAAATGTGTTATTTAGCTCTGGTGCCTCAAATATTCTTCAATAACAGCCCAAACGCACTTATATTGGAGATATATATGTATATTATTTGTTCTGAAATTATGCCTTCCTAACAATGTCTGAACAGATGAAGGGAGAGTGTCATACCCAGAGAGAGCTTAGACACTCTTACCCCTCACCCAGGGAGGGAGTTATAGAGGGGAAACATCTTCAAATATTTAGTTTACTTGTATATCTCTAATCTAAAAATGTTTGGACCCAATATTAATTCAAAATGTATGTACCAGAGCTAAATAACACATTTATAGCATATTTACAAATACATATTTATACGTTTCAATTTATATATGCAGTTGTAGCTAACATATATTACTTGAATACTACCAATTTTCAGGCATTAATTCATTCTTGTTCGTGTGCTACAGCACATTTCTTCTGTTTGAATATTCGGAGTCAAATTTTGACTCCGCCTTACGTAAGCAAAACAGCTGTAAACACAGAGTATTACATAAGTAGTGTCTTGTCGACACATCTTTCCCTCAGTCGTTCATTACAGAAGACTGAGGTGAGACCACTTTCATTGACATCTTTTATATACCTCACTTACTGGTGACTGTAGATAATTTAATAGGTATTGAGACAATATACTCAGTTGTTTATCACTGGAGGCATGGCAAAATCTTCTGACCCAGAAAACCCTATGGAAAATCTTCAGAAATGGTTGAAGATGCCAATGATTTGTCCAGATAGGAAAATTGTTTGAAAACAGAATCTTTGCCAATGATTTTCTGATACCAGGAAACATTAATAAGTTCAATCAGAATAACTTGCAAAAATTGAGAGGAAAACCATGGGAAAACAGCCTTTCCCATCTTTTCCCTTGTTTTTCACTGTTTTCCCTTTTTTCCCTCTCAATTTTCTCAATCTATTCCAAGTGATCTTATCAAAGTTTCATGGGATCAGAAAATCACCGGCAAACATTCTGTTTTTGCACAGTTTTCCTGTCCAGATAAATCATTGGCATATTCAACCATTTCTGAAGATTTTCCATAGGGTTTTCTGGGTCAAAAAATTCTCGCATGCCTCCAGTGTATTACAGAAGACTGAGATAATTTAATAGGTTATGGGCCCCGAGATGCCTACCAACTGAGATCAACACGATACTTCCATCGAACATATGCTGAAAACCGTATAACTGATCTCACTCAGTAAAAGACTCAAACACTTCTAGGACCTGCTCAAAACAACACATAGCTGGCAACTATGTACCCTAATAGTGCTTTCAGACAAAACACATCCACCCCTTCGTATCCTCATCCCAAGCAACGATCACATTACATCACTGTTCCACATGCCTGAAGAATCCACGACATCACCTGCCTTCGAAAAGCTCAAGCACGGCAACTACCACTCATGGGTACTGCATGCAAGCAGCAAGCTAAAGAAAGCAAAGGTATGGCGGGTTGTGACTGGAGATGACCAGAAACCCACTCTCCCCACGCCACCTGATCCAACAAATGTACCGAGTGGAGGAGCAGTTGCACAGGCTCAATACACGATGGTGCAGAAACAGCTTTGCAAGTGGGAGCTCAATGATTATGTCACCTCCAGCATTCGTATGGAACTCATAAGCTCAGATCAAGAATGCCACATCAAGGATTACAAGAGCACAAAGGATTTCTGGGACCGTCTCAAAGTTGTGCATCAATCCGCACACGTTGAAATCACTGCTTTCTACATGAAGGTTAGCATGATCAAACGTGAATATGTCGAAAATGAATCCATGCAAGAACACATTGATTTTCTTCTTGGGGAAAACAAAAAACTTGCCGCATCAAAACAAGCTTTCAATGATGAATTTATGGCGCAACTACTCCGGATGTCACTACCTAGCCCCACCCTTTGGGACACAGTGGTTGTAACACTACTACAGTCAGCTACTGACACTAACAAGCTAAACACTCTCAATGTTTCCTCAAGGCTTCTTCAAGAAGCAACATGTGTCAGTGGACCTACATCATCATCATCTGATGCAGCCCTCTATGCCCAAAAGGGAAGTCAGCTGAAACCATTCAAGAGGAAGAAGAAAACAAAGAGGTGCAGTTTTTGTCAAGGTGGGGGCCATACAGAGGACGTCTGTCGCAAGAAACTGGCAGCAATGGAAAAAGAAAAGGAAAAGAAACTCACAAAGGAAAAGGCCAATGCAGTTCAAATGACTGAAAAGTCATCCAATTTGTCATCTCTGAGTCAGACGACACAGACGAACATGTTCACCTCACTAGAGATATCGTGACATTTGCCAGCCCGAATCTATGAGAGGATGATGACAATGAATATGTTGAGGTATTCATGAGCAAACACGCCATTGCCAACTCGGCCAAATCCTCGCTCAATGATGCGCTCATCGATTCAGGTTGTTCACGACACATGAGCCCGCACCGTGATTGGTTTGAAGATGACACCTTTGTCTCACTCGAAAAACCAATAAATGTACACCTTGGAGACGATAGAGTTATACAAGCTACTGGCAAGGGCATGTTACAATTTCTAGTGGAGGCAAATGGAAAGACCATTGTAGGAAAATTTCCAGACACCTTGCTTGTACCATAACTCACCACAACTCTACTCTCAGCCTCACACATTACAAAGAGCCATCACGTGATTGAGCTTGACAACCCAGAATGCCATATCATCAAAAAATCACTCAATCTCATTGTTGGTCAAGGGGTGATGACACGAAGTGGGCTTTACAGAATAAAGGGAAACCCAATCATCTCTAAAGAACATGCAAGAATGGCGAAGTCCTCACGAAAGGTCAATGTCAACATCTTGCATCGGTGGCTTGGACATCTTGGTTTCGACAGCATAAAGAAACTAGTGCAAAAGGGATTGTTTGAAGGAGTGGATGAAACCGAAGGAGAACCAGAGTTTTCCGAGGCATGTATGAAAGGGAAGTTACACTGTCTACCCTTCCCGAAATCAGGGAAACAAGCAAAGAACAAGTTAGACATAATTCATTCAGACCTTTGTGGACCATTTCCAGTTTCCTTTGGTAATAAGCAATATTTTATCACTTTTATAGATGATAATTCAAGATATATTTTGGCCTATTTCCTGTGCAAGAAATACGAAGCACTCGCCTCCTTCAAGGACTTTAAACTAGCAGTGGAACTTGAAACTGGACTGAAAATCAAATGTTTTCGCACAGACAATGGTGGCGAATATATTAACGAAAGATTCATACAATTCTTTAAAGATCATGGAATCATACTGGAAATGACAACACCAGACACACCTGAACAGAACAGACTTAGCGAACATGACAATCACACTATTGTTGAACGTACCTGATCCATGCTCCATGATAGCACACTTTCCTCTGGTTTCTGGGCAGAAGCTGTTAGCATGGCAATCTATCTAATAAATCGCAGTCCTACTGCCACCTTACCAGATCAGACACCATGTGAAGCTTGGACAGGCCAAAAACCATCAATTGGGAAACTATGACCTTTTGGTTGCCCAGTGTATGCACATGTCCTGAAGAAACATCAAAAGAAGCTTGAAGCGAAGTCTCGATGATGCATACTGCTCGGCTACTGCATCAGAACAAAGGCTTATTGCCTGTGGGACCCAGTGAGACGCTGTGCAATAAAGGCCCATGACATCATTTTCGACAAACATTTTGATCCACCACAGCAGTCAATCCAGACCGAAAGGCTCGACTTTGAATGGCCTATGAATATAGATGAAACAAGCAACAGTGAATTAGGACAAAATGAATACACACCTCCATCTGCATTGCCTACATCTACATCAGAATCCATGACTGATCATAATTCAGGAAAGATGGATGTGCCAGTCACTGTTCCGAAGGCACCGTGAAAACGGCGTACTGAACTGGAGCTCCTCATACCTGCAGAAGATCTGCCATGGCGATGTGTAAGGCCTAGCTGGAAAATACGTGAAGCCCTGCCAGATAGCATCGAAGAACCAGGTGGTGACGAAGCCATAAACAGTCTAGTACTCACACTGGTCTCAGCTGCAGAGATGACTGGATCCTTCGTTGAACCACGCACCATTCATGAGGCATGCAATGGAGGAGATTGGGACCATTGGAAACCATCGATAGAATCAGAAATGAAGTCATTAGAAGATAATGGAACCTGGATTGATGCAGACTTACCGCATGGACAAAGACCAGTCGAATCGAAACTCGTGTTCAAAATCAAATGAGGATCAGATGGAATGGTGCAACGATTCAAAACCCATCTCATGGCAAAAGGATTTTCCCAAATCCCAGGTCTTGACTTTGATGAGACATACACACCTGTAGTCAAACTCACCTCGATCTGAGTACTACTTGCGCTTGCACTCAAGGAAGGTCTTCTTCACATTCACCAGCTGGACGTGGAAACAGCTTTCTGAAACAGGCCACTAGAAGAAGAAATCTATATCAAACTTCCAGACGGTGTGGAGGGTGCTGGAAAGGTCAAGTGACTCACACGTGCCATATATGGCCTGAAGCAGGCTAGTCAAGTCTGGAACGTCTTGCTGGACAGCAAGCTTTGCGTACATTCATATGAACGCTGCCACGCGGATTATTGTATCTATGTGTTTCACGAAGGAAAGGTCATCATCTATCTTGCGGTATATGTAGATGACATGATCATGATAGGGAATTGCATGAAGTCTATGAAGACTCACAAAACAAAGCTTGGAGACCGTTTCAAGGTCAAGGACCTCGGCGATGCTCAATTTATCCTTGGGATGGAGATCATTTGAGACCACAATGGACGCATGTTGATGCTTTCACAAAGACGTTATATCGACAACATGGCTGCACGTTATGGACTCACCGATGCAAAACCATCGCCAACCCCTCTATGTGCTGGAATCAAGCTTTCAAAGGATGGATTGAGGCATGACATGAGTGCGAGTTACCTGTGGGTTTTTCACAGATCCATCTGTGGGAAACCTGTGGGTATTCCATCCAGGGATTCGGATACCCGTTTCCCATGGATAAGGCCCAGGTGTGGGTATGGTTTGTGGCGCACACAGGTATTTTGCTGGATACCTGTGGGGTCACGTGACCAACATTCCTGCTTCCGACGATGGTACGAACAAGTTGGATCCGAGTCTATGCCCAGGCAGCACTATTCGCAGCAGTCAGACTCACAAAGTAAGTGTTATTTGTCAGTTTTTCAGACATGCTGACTGCCTAACTTCATTTCTAGATCAACAATCCAACCTGCCATACCGTGACTGCTTCACATCGCTCAACACAACTACCCCTTTCTCTTCATCTCCGTGTGTACATACGAGTAAATTGATGGCCCTCCAGAGATTCCTCGATCAGATGTAGACGGCGTCAGTGGCGCAGCTGCACGCATTGCAAGGTCTTCGAGCGAACAATTATGTACAGTATAGCCATCTTGAGGATCTTGACGAGATGGAGCTACATGGAAAGAACATCATTGCATTCCCCATTAAACCAATCCAAATTCAAGCAGGGTACGTTTGCCTCCTTCCCCTCAGTAGCTAACATGCCAACCTTGTAGATTCTTGAACTTATTCAAAGTTTCTTCCCTCGGTCTGGGGTTTGGCCCTTGTCTTTTAGCTCCGCACTGTATGGGTGATGGATGGTATACGTGACCACCTTGGCCATTTACACATACAAATGAATTGCGCATTGTCAATATCGTCAGTATTCTTTACCCTGAATTTTTTGTTCTGATCGACTTCTTTCATCTAGGATGGCAGGACTCGACTCCATAATCGTCGCAGTGCTCACATTAGGGCCAATGCTTGGCCCCCCTATCATGAATCTTATTGGTACATGGTTTTTATCTCTCTAGTCGAAAGATTAGATTATCCATGCTGTTTCAGCCTCTCATATTATTCAAAGGAAGCATTGGCATGAGTGACGGTTTTGTAATGATGCTGATGCCAACATGTTTTATTATAGCATGGGTATTTTGGATACTCATGATATTGTGCAAAATATCCTCTCACTGGGGCATTTTCCCCTTGTTTGGACAAAAATTATTTGTGCGCTTTGGGTGTGTCGCCTGCAGTGTATGCTGTCGCTACTGTACTAAGGCCACTGTTCGTGTATGTACCTAATAATAGGAATAAAATATTCCAATTGGAGGTTATTCAAAAAAGTCTTTTTTTTTGGTGACGGGTATACCTGTGGGTACCTGTGATCCACACCTGCGGATTCAGGTATCCAGGACCTGGATGCAACAACAGATGTGGGTAGAGCGTTCAGAAGTTGAAATACCTGCGGGTTGGATGCGGGCGAATGCGTGGATTCACTCGTGTCATGCCTTAGGATGGATGTCCTCAGTCAGAAGATGAGAAGAAAGAGATGGAAAAGGTACCTTACCAATCTCTAATTGGAAGTCTAATGTATGCCATGCTGGGAACGCGCCCCAATATTGCGTATGCAGTGGGAGCTTTGAGTAAGTTCTCTGCAAACCCAGGTCAAACCCACTGGCATGAAGCAAAATGAGTTCTGCATTACCTCATCTGGACCCGAAATCATGTCTTGCGATATGACGCTGATGCACCGGACAGTGACTTAAAATCACGTCTGGCTCATGGGTACTCCAATTCTGACTGGGCCGGAGACCATGACCACACGCCAATCAACGGCAGGATACGTGTTCTTGATGGCTGGCGCTGCTGTAAGTTGGAGCAGCAAAATCCAGTCAATGGTATCACTTTCTTCAACGGAGGCTGAATACGTTGCTGCCAGTCAAGCAACACAGGAGGTCTACTGGCTTTGGGAACTACTGAAAGAACTCGGACATGAACAAAAGAACGCAACTCAGCTTCTATGCAACCATCAAGGAGCACTTGCTTTGATTCAAAATCCAGGCAATCATCTGCGAATGAAACACATTGCACTATGTTTTCATCATATCCGAGAAGCAGTCACTGGGGGTCATCTCAAGATCGAATACTGCCCGACAGAGGAAATGACCGCTGACCTTATGACCAAGAGTCTTGCATGCATCAAGCACGAACATTTTGTCTATAAGCTTGGAATGGCAATACGCTCGAGTGGGAGTGTCGAAAGATAAGATAGTGAGCTCTTAGCTATCAGCCGGAGTTTAAACACAGAGTATTACATAAGTAGTGTCTTGTCGACACATCTTTCCCTCAGTCGTTCATTACAGAAGACTGAGGTGAGACCACTTTCATTGACATCTTTTATATACCTCACTTACTGGTGGCTGTAGATAATTTAATAGGTATTGAGACAATATACTCAGTCATTCATTACAGAAGACTGAGATAATTTAATACGTACAGGTCTGTAAGGCTGTAAGTCCGCTTACCTTATAGACCTTTCACACATGACAATAGGTTTCACATCTCACAGTGTCACTGGATGCCTCACAACGTACCAGGCCCGTTCCAAAAATGACAAACATACTCCATCAACCTTCGCCAACATGTAATTTACCAATGATACAAGCTCAAATTCAACATAGCCCAAATCTCAGTCAATCTTGACATCTCCCATCGCATCGTGGAATGAATCCTTCAGTTGTGGCATGGCATGATGAAGGAGAACTTACCAAACCAGGGCCTGGATGCTCTGGTCCCTGGAAAAAACTTATGAACCCAGACCAGATTGTGGTACGTCGTTGCGTGACAAGGTCACCACACAAGTAGCTGACATGCCACATAGCACCTGATCAAGCTCATCAAAGGCCAGCCTGACCTCTATCTTGACAAGCTACAGATGCACCTCATTGATGACCCCATCATTGTTAGCAGGTCGACTATCTGGAACACATTGAAAGAAGCTGGGCTGACAAGAAAAAAAGTATGTTCATATTCTGCTTTATTCTAACCATTCGCTGACCATATCCCTTTAGCTTTCTAAAGCTGCAGCTGAACACGATCCCTCTGCCCGTGCCTGCTTCCAATACCTGATAGGTGGCGAGACCCCAGACCGCTTGGTATTTGTTGATGAGAGTAGGATAGATTGCTGCACGACATATAGGAGTCATGGTTGGGTGAAGAAAGGTGACCGTGCTCGAGTTAGTGCTAGATTTGTCTGCAGTCTTAGGTATGTCATTTACTCGTGTCATAACTATCTAACGTTCATTGTCATGTGCATAGATATTCCTTGCTACCTGCACTTTGCAGTGAAGGAATCATTTTTTCTGACTTGCGTCTAGGTTGTTATGATGGAAAGAAGTTTATTGACTATACCAGGCGACTTTTGGAACATATGAATCCATGGCCAGAGTGGTGTAGTGTCTTGATCATGGACAATTGCAGTATTCATCATTCGCCCATTGTCAAGGCTCTCTGCAAAGCCAAGTAAGCCATGTCTCCTTCAGTTCAATATTTTTCTGATTTGTTTTGCTCCTGTAGAGGTGTGCGGCTATATTACTTGCTGGGATACTCTCCTGACTTCAACCCAATTGAGGAGGCATTCTTGTATGTCAAATAGTTCCTACGCCACCATGGTCCAGAAGTGCGTGATGCTATGGACAGTAAAGACTTCAGTAGGGTTGAGTTCTGGATAGACAACACGCTTGGGACCATCACGGCAGAGAAGGCGTGCGGATGGATGCACCACTCAGGGTATTGTTGATCCACTGTCATAAGTAGACTGTAGTACCATACATGTATTGTCAATTATATGTTGTACTATCAGTCTATTTTATTATCTATCTTGAAGCTTATAAACAATAACAAAGTGATTTTTAAACAAGTTATTCATTCTATTCAAGGCTACCTAGTAATCTAAGAAACTAACTAATGCATAAGCGGTCAGGCATGCAAACCTTGCGCAAGGAATCTTTTGACTTGCTGGCATCTGTGCGAAAGTTTGTCATAAATGAAGGTGGTATCATTCGCCTCAAACTGGAACCCCATTCCAATCTCCTGCAAACCCATATTGATGACCGTTGACAAGCATGATACTTGACAGTGCCTATTACTCTATAAAACACGCTCCCAACACACGCGTCTATCTTCATCATCTTTCGCCAGACTATCACTTTCTGTGCTACCTCCAGTCTGCCAGACACATCATCCCTACGTTCATTATATTTTTCATCAATCCAATATGCCATCCAGCACCACCGCCATGCTCTCCCATGATTCGCTATGGTCAATCACAAAGCCAGAGATACATGTTGGCCCACAGATCAAACTTCCGAACAGACTCTCTCCCCTCGATGCTCATCTATCCAGTCCTCCTCCACGTGTCACATATTGTCGGTACTATCGTCTCTATGTCGAATCTCCTGAAGGTCCATTCCGAGTATTCCCCTCATATCCTCCTTATCGCATTCACGATTGCATATGGGTATTCGATCGAACCTTCCATGCTCCCTTCTATGTCATCAGTCTCGACCCAAACTTCGAACCAGTGAATGGCTGGCATCGTGTCGTCCTCAGGAATAACTGGCATGTCAAGAAACACGGACCAGGGACAGAGATTCGCTACGGATATGTCCCCAAGGACTTCATCAATTCCGACTCATCATCATTCTCCCTCTGGAGGAGATTCATATCAAAGTGTCATGAATGGTTCACATGTTTCTGAGTCGTCATCAAGCCAAGAGACTCACTGACTCATCCTCGGAGATATTAGACAAGCAACTGGAATCCTATTGGACGGATATGACTCGTTTTTCCTCACCTGACTCACTCGCTTCTTTCTTGTACTTCTATTTCCAATTGTTCCACATGCTCTATTGTTCGTGACTCACTTCTTTTCTATTTTTGGCTTCTATTTCCAATTCTCTGCCAGATTTCCTTTCATTTCTTCGACCACCTGACTCATTTCTACACTCCATTACAAACCACATTCCTATTTTGGTTTCCTGCTTCTCGCCGTTAGTCATTCTCCCCTGCCTGCTGTCAACGACATCGTTGTATGGCAGACTCGCATCATTTGTTGTTTTGCTCATGTATATAAGGCCTGTTCGCCTTAGTCTACCCTAATTCACCTCTTTCAGTTGGATTCACTCGTCTAAGTCTAAGTCTAAGTCTTCTACTACGTCTACTACTCCTACGTCTACGTCAAGGCCAGCTTTGTCAAATCGTGTGACATTTGCTGTTGTATCTCGTCTACGCTTACGTCATCGTATTACGTCATCATCATCGTCACTGCTACGTCATCATCTTCGTCTTCATTATACCTTTGTTGCTGCTGATAGCAAAGCACACTGAGCTGAACACCAGTTTTAGTAGCCGTGCAACGACGACACCGCTACCCACTGTCTTTTGGATTCATTTCCGAAAGTAAACCGACAACAAACCTGCTCCGACATCACTACTTCATGGCAAAGTCTTACCAACAGATGAAGCAGAACTGCTCGCCAAGGTTGTACCCAACGAATACCTCAATTTTGTTGATTACTAGTCTGGTCAAGATAATACTTGAAAACTAAGTGAAAGAGCATACAAGGTTCTGATGCTTTGTTTTTATATGCAATATATGGGGAAAGCAGACTTAGACGACTAGGCTCCGGGTCATATCAATTGAATAGCTGTTCAATTGAAAGACTAAAAGGATAGCCAAGAAACAAGGAGCGAAAAGATGAAACCAACAACAACAAGTTAAAATTAACTTGAGAGTTGATAAAGTCAACACTAACACAAACTAGTTAGCCAGGCAAAGGCCCTACAAGCAACAGTGCCCAGATAAGATAGAGAGTGGTAGCTTTGTGTTGACACAAGCTAGTAATCAAACTAAGGCCCTACAAGCAACAAAGCTTGATTAGATAGAAAGTGTACTACACCCCAACACTAGTTATTTGATTAGACTGAGGCCCTACAAGCAACAAAGGCTAATCAAATAGTAGTGGTGGTTGTTACCAACACAGGCTATTAATTTAACTTTGGCCCTACAAGCAACAAAGCTTCAATTAATTAGACGTGATGATACCCAATACAAGCCAGCAATTGTACTTTGGCCCTACAAGCAACAAAGTATCAACCAGATGGAAAGTAGTGGTTTGCTTACACAAACTAGTAGTCTTTAACTCTGGTCCTACAAACTACAGAGCTCCAACTAAAGCAGCGAAAAGCTGAAGAGATTGTGCCTCACCCCTGCAAGGTGATAAGTGTACTGAAAGAGGCTCCTGCAGAGTTTTTCAGCTAGTCAAGTTCTTCAGGCTTGAACTGATTCTGATAGAAGGCTCAGGCTTCAGGCAGAAGTGGGTGTGAAATGTGTTTGATTGCTTGTCTCTAACTAGGCTACCTAGGGCTATATTTATAGCTCTACATCTGAGACATTCTAGCTGCTTTTGGAAGGTCTAGAAACCACTGGAAACTGGTGGAAACTGGTGGAAACTGGTGGAAACTGGTGGAAGGTTATGGCAGTTTCCTTTTATGGACAGACCTTCCAGAAGCTTCTAGTCATTTCTACACTATTAATATACAACTACTGATTGGCTAGAGGGGCTAGTGAAGCTATGGCAGTGACACTGCACCTCTGGCTATTAATACCTAATTAGGAAAATAGAGAGAATATAGAAATACTGCTGAATTATGGTTGTGCTGACCAATGAGTTGGCTTACCTCAGCTGCTGAGTTACAAGAAAGGCAACAGCTGAGTTGAAGCTGAGTTTCTGTTTGGCAAGTATTAGGTCAGCCTCCCAAGTCATGGACTCTTGTGGACCATTAATGTACACTCAGGCAGCTGTTACAAAAAATAGAGATATAAGTACAACTACTAGATAGAAACACTTGGAACCCTATAGGCAGACTCTTGAGACTATAATTACATTATAGGGATCCCTAACACACCTCATAGGTCTTACGACCACAAGATTGAAATTGAAGACAACAAACCGCTACCCCATGGACCAATATACCCAATGTCAGGAGTAGAACTGGAAGCTCTACACAAATTCCCAGATGATATGCTTGGAAAAGGCTTCATCTGACCATTGATTTCTCCTGGTGGAGCACCAGTACTATTCACTAAAAAGAAAGATGGGGGCCTTCGACTTGTTGTAAGGCATGACACGAGTGAATCCACGGATTATCCGTGGGTATTTCAGTTCCTGGAAGCTCTACCCGCATCTGGGGTGGCATCCAGGGCCCGGATATCTGAATCTGCGGGTGCAGATCACAGGTACCCACAGGTATACCTGTGAAATGTGTGAATGAAAAAATAAATTTACTGTTCAACTTAGTTTATTTTTATATATCTGCATTTTCTCACTTTTTTTTTTGTCTTGGGATATACAATACATGAGACTATGTAGTATGTACAGTACACTTCAATATGCCACTACCAATCCTCTCAAAATCCCAAAAAAACATCCTCGAAGGTGCGTGATGCCCAGAGAGGTGTCTTTGAATGGGAAAGTGGGTGTGGGTGGGCTTGTTGTCGCAGGGTGTTGGGTTTGTCAGCAGCCAATCCATGGCTTCAGGACTTGTGCGGCACCGATGGATGTGGAGAGAGGTGGGTGTGAGCCCTGTCTGTGGCTCCAGGACTCACAAGATGCTGACGGACGTGGAGAGAGGTGGTGTGGGTGGGCTCATCGTTGGCAGGGTGTTGGGTCTGTCAGCAGTCAGTCCGTGACTCCAGGAAGAGGGCATGGGTGGGCTTGTCGTCGGAAGCTTGTTGGTGACCAGTCCGTAGCTCCAGGACTTGCGTGGCACCAACAGACATGGAGAGAGGTGGGCGTGAGTGGGTTTGTTGTCAGAAGCTTGGCAGCAACCAGTCCGTGGCTCCAGGGAAGTGGAGAGAGGTGGTGTGGGTGGGCTCGTTGTTGACATGGCATTGAATCCATTGGCGGTGCAGTGCCGATGGACATGGAGAGGACATGGTGTGGGCAGGCTCATTGTTGGCAGGGTGCTGGGTCTGTCAGTGGCCTGTCCATGGCTCCAGGACGAGTGCCACACTGATGGACATGAAGAGAGGTGGGTGTGGGTGAGCTTGTCATCAACAGGGCATTGGGTCTGTTGGTGCCCAGTCCATGACTCCAGAAAGAGGGTGTGGGTGGGATTGTCATCGAAAGCTTGTTGGTGACCAGTCCATGGGCACCGACAGACGTGGGGAGAGGTGGGTGTGAGCAGGCTCATTGTTGACAGAGTATTGGGTTTGTTGGCGGCCTATCCATGTCTCCAGGACTCGCACTACTCCCTGTTTGAGCATAAACCTGCACAAAAGAGTCAGTGTCATTGTTTCCAGTGCGCTCATGGAGGAGAGAGAAATGTACCTTTACCTAGCTTGAGGGCAGATGAAGTGAAACAAGTTGAGTAAAACAGTCACATGACACTTGCCAAACATAGTGTCACAGTCACATTGGGACTACATTCAGTGTAGTTTACAAGTATAGATGTTTCAAAATAATAGAATAATTGAACAGATATCCGTGGGTATACCTGTGAGTCCCACAGGCCATATCCGCATCTGGGCCTTATCCGTAGGAAATGGATATGTTTCCCACAGATGAATCTGTGAAAAACCTGTGGGTAATCAGCACTCGTGTCATGCTTTAACTCGTTGTCGACTACTGCGCTCTCAACAAGATTACAGTCAAGAATCGCTATCCGATCCCCCTCATTGGTAACCTTATCTACCAGCTCAAGTCAGCGAAAATCTACACCAAATTTGATCTTTGCACTGGTTACTATAATGTTAGGCTCAAACCTGGCCATGAATGGAAAACAGCCTTCCGCACCCAATATGGGGCCTTCGAGTTTTTAGTACTGCAGATGGGTCTCACAAACTCTCCAGTGACATTTCAACATTTTATGAACAATATTCTTCAAGATGTGACTGATCACTCTGTTGTAGTCTACCTGGATGACATTCTAGTATTTTCCGACAACATCGACGATCATCGGAAACACGTTTGGCAGGTACTCACTCGTCTTAGAGACCATAACCTTCATATCAAACCTGAGAAATCCATCTTTCACTCTATTTCTGTCGAATTCTTAGGTTTCATTGTATTGCCAGCTGGCATATCAATGGACCCTGCGAAAACAGATGCAATTCAAGGCTGGCTGACACCCAAAACCCTGAAAGATGTCCAGTGTTTTTTGGGTTTCACCAATTTTTACTGATGTTTCATTGCTCGTTTCTCTGACATTGTACTTCCGCTAACACGACAGATGCATGAGGACACCCCATTCGCATGGAATACACCGCAAAATGACGCTTTCTAACACCTCAAACTCACCTTTACTAAGGCTCCAATTCTCACTTGTTTCGACCCCAATAACCCTATTGTCGTTGAAACCGATGCATCTGACTATGCTGTCACTGTGATCATCTCTCAAATCTCTCCCAATGATGGTGATATCCATCCTATCGCTTTCTATTCACCAAGCATGAATCCAGCTGAGTTGAACTATGAGATATATGACAAGGAACTGCTTGCCATCTTCGAGGCCTTTAAACAATGGAGAAACAACCTTGAAGGTGCTACCCATGTAGTCCTTGTCCTATCTGACCACAAAAAACCTCAAATACTTTGCAACAACAAAGCAACTCACCCGTCAGCAAGCTCGATGGTTGCAATATCTCTCAGGATTCAACTACATTATTCGCGATCACACCGGACATCTTGGAACAAAACCAGATGCACTCACACATCATGGCGATGTGTACCCTAAAGGGGGGGGTAGCAACTATACAGAAGCTAAACCTCATAACTTCCAGACCATGTTCAAAGCTGGACAGTTACTTCTGCGAGCCATAGTACTAGACTCAGCCTCCCTTCTTTCCTCCATCAAGCGAGGAATTCGTACGGACCCCTTTGCTCAGATGCATATACAGAGACTCCAACAGAAATTACCACCTGCCGACGATCACCCTGAACCATGGTCCTTATCAACAGATGGTGATTTCCTTCTGTATAATGGTCTATACTATGTCCCAGACCACCAAGACCTTCTACTTGACATACTCAGATCCTGTCATGACCATCAATTATCAGGACACCCAGGAATCGGCAAGACTATTAACAATATTCAACGGTGATACTATTGGCCAAAAATCATCGCTTTTGTTACCAACTATGTTAAGTCTTGTACCCCTTGTCGCAGGGCAAAAGCTATTCACCATAAACCATTTGGACCCCTCAAGTTCTTACCAATTGGAGAAAGACCTTGGGATTCCATCTCGATGGATTTTATCGAAGGACTTCCTCTATCCGACAGATTTGACACCATTCTAGTCATTGTCGATAGACTAACAAAGATGGGTTTATTCATCCCCACGTATCATGACATTGATTCCGAAGATGTAGCCATTCTTTTCCTTCAACATGTCTTCTCTAAACATGGCACACCATCCGACATTATCTCTGATCGTGGTGTAAGGGAATTATAATTCCCTTAATACATATATATATCATTAATAGTAGTATATACAAGTATATAATAAGTACCGTAGAAACACAGGCTATGTCTATGTTATAGTTGTGTACATATGTGTCCACAACTGTAATAGTCGTAGCATGAGAATAACCTTAGGTTAATAATCACTTACTGTTAACTATCACACATTGCTCAATAAAGAACTGTTTGGAACAGTTCCACGAGCCAGTGTGATATATAACACTAAGTGTAAAACCCTTACACTTTTTTTGAACCCCAAGAACTAGCCTAGGCTAGATCAAAAAAGAGAGTGCAGAAAGAAAGCAGACCATACAGTTTGCTAGAGAAAGAAGCAGAGAGTGCTTCTTAAAAAAATGTCTACAAGACTCCAGGTCAGAACCAGGAGTCAGACAAGTCGCCCATTGAGTGAAGCTGACATGAACAAGATTGCAGATGGCGATCCGAGCGACGCTTCGAAAGAAGCGTCAGCAACGTCAACGTCCAGTGCGCTGGGGACACACCCAGGCAGCGCCAATCAGAAGCAATCAACTGGTTCCGATAGGATGGAGAGTGAGGGTTTAAAACCCTCCACACTGTCACGCACCCATGCACGACAAGCAAGGGACTAAGGCCCCATGCAAGAAGGAGAATCCCGCAGACGTGCGGCCGCGCGAGATACTAAAGGAGGAACACCTGGGGTACAACCCAGGCAGCAGAGTGATGCAAGCCACTCTAGCAAAACGATAGACAATCAACATGTAAGCCCCAAAAGACAAGCCTCATAACGAGACTATTCAACAGAGGAAGAATTTCTCGAGGATGAACTCATGCAGGAAATCCGGCAAGAGACGAATGATATCCATCAACAAATAATGTTTGCCTGAGAACAGAGCGAACAAGCAGCTACAAAAGCTACTGAAATACTGGTCAGACGTGATGAACGCCTGAGGAAAATCATAGAAGAATTACGTGCGAAACAACGCACGTGAATGAAAGGAAAAAAGGCCTTTCGTGAAAACAATCCCAATAGGGATTGTACAGATGAAGAAGGCAAACCACAACCCCCAAGGGGAATGGAACCCCCTGGAGAAATACCTAGAGCTCAGAAACGAACTCAACTGGAAGATGACCAGTCTGATAGGGACGTGACACGTAAAACACCACAAGATAGAGTGAGGGATAGACAATCCCTCTTTGAAATTGTCACTGGACAAATTCAGTCAGATGATGACATCACCAAAATTAGCATTGCAGACACGCAAGACGTGCTTGCAGAGCAAGCAGACCCTTGGGCTGAAGCCAAACGAAAGGCTGCCAGAAGGCATTGCGGTGCTCTAGAACTGAGTGTAGAACTAGCGGAAAAAGCAGTGGCCACGCAATATCCTCAGGTCAATGGACCTGAGATGAAAGAAGCAGTACATGCCGCTAGGATAGCATGTAATAAATATAGCTCGTATGAACAAGTCTCAAATGCCAGACTGGCTGGCAATACACGCCAGAGGAATACATCAGGCCCCAGTGAGATCTGATGTTGATGCCCCTCAACAAGCCCCAAGTATATGAGGCATACCAGAGAGGTACCAATCGGTACCACTCACGGAAGTCAGTCGCCAGCCGACTCACTTTAACGACTGCCCCGACCATACAGACGGGATAGCAATGATGGTGCGCAATGCACTCCATGAGAATCGACATGTGAGTGCCGAAAAATCTGCATTTGTGAAGGCAGGAATAAAACTGCCTCACCCCGAGCCTTACGGGGGAAGTGCCGATCTCAAAGAGTTTGAGACGTTCATCGCAGGAATACTGCAATGGCTAAGCATGAATAACTATTAACCTACTTGGACCATCTGAGACTAAGGCTCAGATAGGATACATGGGCACTCGCCTTAAAAATGAGGCATCCGAGTGGTTCACTTGGACAGTAGAAAAATGGGACCAAGAGATCCAGGACTGGACCCTCGAGTCTGTAGTTGCTGCTTTACAGCAGCGATTTCTACATACTTTGACGCATAGACAAGCATCAAACAAATTTGACTCCTTAGAGCAAGGAAGCCGTACTGTGGATGAGATCCTCAGTGATATTCTAAAGTACTCAGCATGCATGATAATGCCGCCAGATAAGTACTCTATGAATAAAAGATTCTTAGCTGCGCTAAGAAAATCTTTGAGGATAGAAGTCCTCAAACAAGGATACACCCCAGAGACTCATTCCTTAGAGGAATTGTCACATGAGGCCCAAGGAATCAAGTCAGCATCCCGATATGACTATGGCACGCGAGTGAGCACTACTGCGGCCAGCGGTAGTATGACAGCAAAAAAGAGTCAGGCTATGACAAAGCCTGAACAGGCTGCAAAGTCGCAGCCTAGTACGAGTAAAACACAGTTGGGTAAACCGACATATTAGCCACGAACCGTACCTGCGGCACCAGTAGCCACTGCTGGAAATAAAGCAGTGGCAAACAATGCCCCTAAGCAAGGCGCAGCCGGAATAGGGAGAGCACGTACATCGGATGTATGTTGCTATGAATGTGGCCAAACAGGCCACATAAAAACTAATTGCCCCAAATTACGGGATGAGCTGCGCATTGCAGGCGCACAAATAGAAGAAAACCTTGGAGACGAGGTAGAACAAGAGAACTTAGAGTCACCAGATGGCCCAAGTCACTTGGAAGAGGATGAATTACCTCCTGAAGAAGAGTACCCCGACCAGATGGTCAGAGACTGGCAAACGGAACCTACAAAAAAATTCCAATGGTCAGATGACGAGTCCGAGGATAATCAGACTGAGTATCGCGCCAGCGCTATACATGCTGCAGGATACTGCGACAGACACAGCATATATGCCGTGCAAATACAAAATGAGAGCGTAAACTCCCATGTCCAACCCATCCGACTAGCCACAGGTGGTATAATAGACAAAGCTGTCAAGTTGGTCTATGACCATAGGGCTCGACACAAAGATCAAACACGGCCTAAACGACCACGTGAAGAAAACCACACTATCTCTGGTTACTTTGAAGTTGGAGGCACACGAGCCCACTGTATGCTAGACAGTGGGTGTGAAGGCATGATGATATCACCCGAATTCACACGTGCAACCAAGATGAAGATGTTCGGACTTGAACGTCCCATAGGCTTACAACTAGCCTGTGTTGTAGTAAATCTACTATAAACAATGGTGTCAGAGACATCATAAGATTTGGCACTATAACCATCGAGGAATACTTCAACGTAGCTAACATCAATTATTACGATGTTATACTAGGAACTCAATTCCTGAGAAGGATGGGATTGGTCCTGGACTTTAACGGCTCAGGACAAATACTAATGGGGAATGAAAAAATCCCCAATGGAGCAAATGTGTTCAGTAAGGAACGCAAACCGGAAGCCAAGAAACCCCCTCCTACGCCACATATAGCTGCAGCTATAACTAATAAAACTCGCAATTGAAGCGAGAAGGGTGAGCTGCCAACGAGTGACTCACCCATAAGTTCGCTGCACTCACAGCGAGAGGGGGAGGGGATGGAAGAAAATAAGGGGCGCATGCGCCACTTCATGGCTGTCAAAGCCAAACAGGGGAGTTTAACTCCTGCTGATTTTCCAAAATTGCGAGAGCAATGTAAAATAGAATTCGCCGATATGTTTGGCCAAGTACCTCTACGGTTGCCACCGTGGAGAGATATAAATCATGAGATAAATCTCATAGATGATCACAAGTGAATAAATTATGGCTTGCCTAAGTGCCCAGACGCACTTAAAGAAGAGCTCATTCAGAAGATTGAATGATACACCACTGCAGGGTGGTGGGAAAGGGCATCAGCTAAACAAGCAATACCCATGCTGAGTATCCCAAATAAAAGCAGGAAACTTCGAACCATGTTCGATTTTCATTTGCAAAATGATAATACAGAGAAGGACGTCACGGCCTTCCCTGACCAAGACACCATACGGCATGACGTAGCACGTGCCAAATACAGATCCAAACTGGATATGTCAGATGCGTATGAGCAAATACATGTAAAAGATGCAGACATCTGGAAGACGGCCTTTGCAACAATATTCGGCACATTCGTGAGCCGAGTAATGATAATGGGGGACTGCAACGCCCCCTCAACATTCCAACGCCTAATGACATTTATATTCTGCGACTTTATAGGTCGCTTTGTCCATGCATATCTGGATGATATATTCATATTCTTGAATACAATTGAGGAACACGAACAACACCTAAGAAAGGTGTTTGAGAA
Source organism: Ramaria rubella (assembly GCA_015039355.1). Classification (NCBI taxonomy): domain Eukaryota; kingdom Fungi; phylum Basidiomycota; class Agaricomycetes; order Gomphales; family Gomphaceae; genus Ramaria; species Ramaria rubella. The sequence continues at coordinate 742,952 of MU134299.1, read as the reverse complement.
GCTAAGGGAGGTACAACTGTACCTCTCGCCATCCAAGTCGGATCTGAAAGAGTAAACTGTCTTGGCCATATAATTGATGACAAAGGCATACATGCCGATGCTGACAAAATGGCCAAAATACACGAGTGGCGCCGCCCTCAGTCATATGTTGAAATTCAACGTTTCTTAGGACTGGTACAATATCTAGCACCATACATGCTGGATATAACAGCATATACTACACCCCTTTGGGGCTGTGCCTGAAATAACAGGACGTTCATATGGACACCTTTATTAGACAAGTGCTTTGAGTCAATCAAAGCATTAGCTTGCAAGGCTCCAATATTGAAGCCCATAGACATAAATAATCCAGAGACAATCTGGGTCATATGTGACAGCTCCAAGACTGGAGTTGGCATGGTATACAGACAAGGCCCCGACTGGGAAACCTGTAGACCCACTGGCTTCTTGTCTAAGAAGTTCACATTGGCGCAGCACAGCTACCGAACACATGAGCACGAAACAATAGCCGTGCTCGAAGCTCTCATGAAATGGGAGGATAAACTACTAGGACAAAATTTTGTCCTAGTCATGGACCATAAAGGACTTGAATACTTCAAGACCCAGCCGCATTTTTCACCAAGACAAATGTGTTGGTGGGAGTTCCTACTTTACATACAGTACACTCCATGTGGATGGAGTAAAGAATAAAGTAGCGGATTGCTTATCTCGCTACTTTGAATTTAATGGGCCAGAAGACGCACATCCAGAACACGTCTATGTCCAGGCTGATGCCAGACTAGATCCAGATGGGGAGTTACTACCCATCAAACGTTTCATTGAAATACGAGCAGCAGCTGCACGCAAGTCTGCCTGAATACAACAAAAGCAAGAGGATAGAATCCTCAAAGTGAACAAACTAAACGAGGAAGTTGAACGTCCTCAAATTTTGCCTAGAATACTAGATGAAAATGACATCAAAGATGTCATTGCCCTGGACTCAGGTCCAGAGGGAAAATCACTACGTGAACACATAGAGAATAAGATTGATTTAGCTGCGCTTGTTTGCAACGGCTATGAAAAAGACACGACCTTTAAAAAGGTCTTAGCCAACCCTGAAGCACATCCTCGCTTCGGGATCAAAGATGGATTAATTTGGACCAAGAATAGGTCCAAAAGAAGCATGGTATGCTTACCCCGTGAAGCCTTCCTGAGGGGGAGGAGACTAGCTGAGGTCATAATAGACCACGCTCACCAAGCCGTTGGCCATTTTAGCCAATTTAAAACAGCCAATTATGTTGGCCATTATTATTGGTGGCCAACAATGACGAAGGATATACAATCCTTCTGTGAAACATATGGACCTTGTCAACAGAACAAGGTCAATAACCAGCAGCCCACTGGGCTGCTGCATACATTACTAGTTCCGGAAAGGCCCTGACAATCTATAGGAATGGACTTTATGGGCCCACTCCCAAAGTCAAAGGAATTTGACTACCTGCTCGTAATAATCGACAGATTGACGTCACAGGTACATTTGATACCCACGACAGTTAAAGTAACTGCATGGCAGGTTGCGTGGTTATACCTATGAGAAGTTGTATGACTTCACGGGACAGCAGACTCGATAGTATCAGATCGAGACTCAAAGTTCACTTCCATATTTTGGAAGGAACTACAAAGGCGAATGGGGACTAAGCTCCTCATGTCTACATCATTCCACCTGGAAACGGATGGAGCAACAGAAGGAGCGAATCATTGTATAGGCCAAATATTGCGAACAGTAGTCTGCAATGACCAAAAGGATTGGGCAGCAAAATGCCCAATGGTTGAATTTGCACTGAACAGCAGTGTCAATGCATCAACAGGATTTGCACTGTTCGAACTGAACGGTGGATATCTGCCCAGAATTGGACAGATGCTAGAAATTAACACCACGTATAAAGGTGTTAAACAATTCACACAGTAGGCGCTGTGGAACCTAATGGAAGCACATGACACTATCATTGAAAGTCGTGTGTTGCAGACACACTACGCTAACCAAAAGCAAAGAACAGGCAGCATATATGCACCTGGAGACTTAGTTTACCTGTCAACTAAGAACTCATCCTTGCCCAAAGGGAGGGCAAGGAAGCTTGTGCCCAAGTTTATTGGGCCATATAACGTACTAGACGTACATAACAAAATGTCTAACATAAAGCTCGAGTTACTGCCCGAGCTCAGTGCACGAAGGATCCCCTACGTTTCATACGGCGTTAATATGACCGTATACAGCAAACAATGACAAGTTGTTTCCAAAGCGAGACATGAAGTCATTTTATGACTTTGGACAAACCAAGGAACAAGAATGGTTCGTTGACAAAATACTCGCCCATAGATGGACGAATGAGAAAGAACTAAAGTTCCAAGTACGTTGGACTCTAGGAGATGTGATGTGGGAGCCACTTGCTGAATGCAAGGAGCTAGAAGCGCTAGATGAGTATCTAGAGCTGTGAGGCGTGAAAAAGCCTCATGAGCTACCCAGACGCATCTAGCGCGTCTGATCACGTGACTCAATTTGAGTCCCGCACGCGGCCAAAAAAGAATAACACCGTGGGCATCTCTTTTTCTTCACCCATCCCACAGCCACAGTGGGACAACAGTGGGATGACTCCCGACGCTCACATGAGTGATGCGCATACCAAGCCTGCTGCAAAGCAGGCTACAGAACCATTATCAGGCACGGCCCGATTACTCACTGACTACCGGCGTAAAACTGAGTGGCAGATACATAATCTGCCACACACCATTATTCTGTCGCATAAACGCGACTGTGGACTATGTGAGGCCCACATAACTCACGTACTCGCCACCATACAAGCTGGCGAGATAAACTTCAGCAAAGATGAAGTACAGAATGCCGTATATGAAGCATATCCAGAGTTATCACACCGGTTCACTGACGAAATTGACGAGCTAAGGGAAAAGCTCGTATACTGTGAAAAATGGTATAATGACGTGCGCCACGAACTAGATGCAGCACAAGAAAAAATACATGAATGTGAATCACGTTTAGACAAGATGCAAGCACAACTCAATGAACAGGCTGTGCCGCTCACAGAGCTGCACAAGAAGGGCCCACAAACCCTTCCCCAGAAGACGGCGCAGTTGTCTACCATATCCCAACCGACTGTAGACATACAGCCACAAGGAGATGGCGGTGAGCCGTCTCAATCACCCGGCCCTGTGTCACCCTCACGGGTGCACTACATAACAGGGACGGATATCCCTATCTGGCCTATTGCTAAGCCAGGCATGCCCCTGCCCCCACCGGGTCATGCATACACCTGTGACCTCACTACGGGTGCACCGGTACTGTACAAAGTACCACCATATAAGCCATGGGACGACGCATCCACAGACAATGACAGGAATGTTGTCCACATGACTCCTTCAAAGGAGCCATCCAAGCACAAGCTACAAAATGAAATCGCCCCTGCCATAGGTGATTTACCATATTCCCAGACGGGGATGATTCCCCGTCCCTTAGGTAAAGCACCTGCGCCTCACGCACACACTAGAAGTGCATGGTATGACACCTGCGCCATCGATAGCCCTCTGCTGCTGCATGAGTACAAAACGGGAGTCCTAATTCCATACCCTGAACGTATCCTCACTCAGAAGAGAGCTGTGGCTCGTATAAAGAAGAGCTACAAGGAAAGCACCCAGGTGGAATGCTTTGCAGTCCACCCTGACACCCCTGCTGACTTAAAGTCAGCATTAATGCTCTGGATCTATAACCCAGAGGGACTCCCTGCAGCCATCAGGGAGGAAGCCAACATGTTGCTAAATCTAAGCGACATTGACGTTTGGGTGTGGATGAATAAGATCACCCTCCAAACTGATAGCCTCGTCTTCCAGACGATGCTAGAGGCAATATTTTCCCAGAAGGGAAAATGGGAGAGCCTCATCAGAGCTCAGTGGCATATGCCACAAGGAAATAGGGATCTTAGATCCTCAGCACCGAATAAGTTTGGTTGGAGCAGTGATGCCCAATCCACTAGCAAGAAGGATATTGCAATGTGGTTGGGTCGTCATGGGGGAGTCGACCCCGTCTGTGCCATGGACCTGCTCGAACCCTACTATGAGAGGGTGAGCTCCAAACTGCACTATAGCAAAGCAGCGCAGTTGGCACAGCAGCATGCCACGGAACGCAAGGCATTCAGCCTTGCCACTTTACCTGACCCGAAAGGGAAAGGTAAAGCTACCAAGGGTAACACCTCTGCACCGCTACATGCACGAATTGACTATAGTGACATAGTGGCTGACACGGTGCCTAGAGGCACTGCCGCTGCTCCATCCATTGGGAGGAGCTTCACCACAGCTAGTACAAGTACTAGCTTCACTGGTAATGAAGATCTCGGGGTTGATACGTCCGAGATATATGAGGATAGGGACCCTCTAGATGTGGAAATGGGTCTCCCATCCCCTACTGCTGGCAACAGATAAAATATCTGTTTAGCATGATGTATAATACATTGTCAGCCTCCCCAAGGTTTCAGCCGGAGGGGGAGGGTGTAAGGGAATTATAATTCCCTTAATACATATATATATCATTAATAGTAGTATATACAAGTATATAATAAGTACTGTAGAAACATAGGCTATGTCTATGTTATAGTTGTGTACATATGTGTCCACAACTGTAATAGTCGTAGCGTGAGAATAACCTTAGGTTAATAATCACTTACTGTTAACTATCACACATTGCTCAATAAAGAACTGTTTGGAACAGTTCCACGAGCCAGTGTGATAAATAACACTAAGTGTAAAACCCTTACATGTGGCAAACACTTCATCTCCTGTTTCTGGCGATCATTATGCCAGCTTCTCGACATCAAAGCCAACTTATCGACAGCCTATCATCCCCAAACAGATGGACAAACCGAATGACTCAACCAAGTCCTTGAACAGTACATCTGGAGTTAATTATCAGCAAGACGACTGGTCACATCTCCTCCCCTTGCCAAATTCGTATACAAAAACACTTCGCATTCAGCAACACAGGTCACCCCATTTTTTGCGAATAAAGCCTTCCATCCTAACCTCAAAGTTTCCCTTGATACTGTTCCATCGGAAACTGCTCACCAAATGGCTGTAGACTTAAAAGAATTACACCATTATCTCCGCAAACAAATTAAGGTAACTTTGGCACAGTATTGAACATCAACCGACAATCGAAACACAGCAATTCTGAAGCTGATAGTTGGTGATGAAGTTTGGCTGGACAGCCGAAACATCCAAACCAAGCGACCATCCAAGAAACTTGATCACCGACAGCTGGGACCTTATCCTATAGTCAAAAAGGTGTTGTCGCACGTGTTTCAACTTGGCTTACCACTAGCATTACAGAAGATTCATCCTGTCTTCCACCTATTGCTATTAGAACCCGCAACGCCAAGTCTTATCCGAAACCGCAATCCTGACCCTCCACCTCCTGTCGTGGTTGAGGATTCCCTCAAATATGAAGTTGGTCGCATTCTGGACTCCCGCCGAAGAAGGAAATGCATACAATATCTTGTCGAATGGAAGGGTTATGAACACACTAGCGACGCGACAAGTTGGGAATATTCCGACAATCTTCAACATGCACCGAAACCTGTCAAAGTGTTTCACGAGGCTTACCCTGATAAGCCCCAACCTTAAAACTCTTCCCTTTAATTATACTTTAGCTAAAACTCTCATTTAATCCAAAACACTACATGATGATAGTCCTAGCGACGGCATCGGAATTCCTTCTGAAGCAACATCAATCGCACAAGACATCTGAGAAGTTGTTTTTCACACTCTTTCTTCCAAAAAACTTTCTTTCTCTTTTAATGCTTTTCACTCAGATAATATTTCTTAAGGTGACTATTTTTTAATTTCAAAGAGAAGCTTTTCTTATTCACACTCTCCTTATTACTCTTTCACAAAAACTTTTCTAACTTCTTATTTGTGTTCCTCATCCATGCCTGAACCTCCAACATTTCCTTTTGAACCCCCATTACTGCATTGTTGGCAACAATCCACTGTTGTGCTAACCGATCCATCTGATCAGCCCCTTCCACCATTGAATCCTGTAGACTTTGAAAAGCACTGCTTCCGATAACGTCCAGACAAAGTCGCTTAGAAGGATGAACAGGTGATTCTCCTTGTGATGAATTTGGAACAAGGTTGAGGGGACACTTAGCATCACGTGCAGATTGCAAATGAGTCGAAGGGATAGGAGGCAGAGAAGAAGGACCAGCAATGGCAGACAATGCAGATTCCAGAGGAACTATACTTTGGGATGACTTGACAACTGCCTTGCCCTTACCTTTGGCAGCCACTGTCAAAACCGATGCCTCGGCAGTCGGCCGTTTGGTGTGTTTGGCTATACAAGCAGATATTAGCGAAGACAACTACAAACGAACCATCCGCTTACAATTTAAACTGCACTGCTTCCCATCACGACAGCACTGTCCACACACACACCCTGGCAGCCTGTAACAACAATAGCCACGGAAATTGCACATCACTTACATCAACATATACGATGCCAGCGAGATGATACACTGATCGCTCACCATACTCTGCTGGCATTGCTATCCGATGCGTATTGGCAATCCCAACGCCACCGAGAAACTTAGCCTTGTGTCATGGAACAATGGCGATATCGTCGTGGGCCAATTGGTCGATTGCTTCGTCCATCAAATCCTCTGTCAACACCCCTTTACCGAAGAGCGGGACCACTGGGACGGATGGATTCACCTTTGGTGGTGGAGTGTTGATTTGTGGACTCACTAGGCCCACAGCAGCCATCGCTAAAGGATTGGGCGAAGCCACTGTGAAACCCCCCTAGTGGAATACGATCCATAACTAAAAGTAACTTTAAAGATGCAACAGACCTGTAAAAAGACCGTGGGAATTTGGCGCCAGAAAGGTAAGAAATTTTGGAAATGTTCAAAAATTTGCAGTAAAGTTGTGCACGAACGATTCTAAACTCTAACGTTATGTAGGGAATCGTAAAGCTGCTGGCACTACTCAAATGAACAGATATTGTCAAGTGTTCCACTGGGCCTGTGTCAATTGTATAGCCATGTCCAAGCTATGCACATGTGAGGCCTGTTGTCGAGGAGGCAAGATGGTGTCCAGGGCTACTTGGTTCTGACATTGTCGTTATTGCGACAGGATTCAGAGTTTGTGCCAGAAAATGTACCTGTAGAGACTACAGGTGCAGCTACCCCAACAAGCAGTGATGAAAGTGGAGAAGATGGTCCAGTGACCAAGAAACACTGTCTTAGTCAAGAGGGCATGATTCAGGTCAGCGCGTTTGAAAAAAATATGGCAGATGTCCCTTTGGAAGGTGGCGACGAACATGCTGATGTAAGTGAAATTTGGTCAACTATTTTTAGTGACTCAATATTTGTACTATGATATTTAGGATCACACCATCTTCCGTGAAGAATATGAGGGCATGGACAATCACAATTGTCAAGATGGTGAAATGGACTCACAGGGCAATACATCTAGTGAGTCATGATATCATGTCTCAACCACTGGGCTATATACTCACTAGGTTTTTAGATGGCAACAATTCTGCAGACTTTGGGAGATTTGACAAGGGAGATGAATATGATGGAAGGGCCCGTGCCACACAGGGGTCTCTCAATGAATCAACAAGCTCGGCCAGTGATGATGAGGAGTGGAGAAGCTCACGGAATCCATTGCCTGAGGGCAATGTTAGCCAGCACAATCTTATTTTTTTTTGACAGACCCAATATATGTGCCACAGGTCGATGAGCTCAAGGACTCCCCTGCATTCATTAACACGCTCAAAGATGGCTCCTTGGATAATGGAGACTTGTTGGAGGCATCATTATGACACCTGCACAATCCCTTCAAGAGAATCTCCATATTTCCGATCCTGACGAGTTGTATTCTTTAAAATAATTCATAGCTACACAAAATGCTTCTCAACAAACTTGTTCTAATATTTGCATGAACCATAACGAGCAATTTCCTGACTCTCCAATGCTCTCACATGATCAAATCAAGGGGCAGATCGCCGAATTAGTCCCAATTATTCACAACATGTGTCCAAGTCCAAGGGTGGTGTTAGAACCCAGATTCATTCCCACCCATATTCCACTTTTCTCTGATATATTCCAATACATTCTCCGATCATCCCATTATTCCACTTATCCCCATTTATCCATTCTTAGTCACTTTGTTCAAGATCTATATCTTCAGTCTTATGTCCACATTTATCCTTACCCCTGAATTTGTGTTTGCTCCATGTTGGAATTCCACACATTCGTATCTCTCTGATTCAGACCATACCTCTTCGTTGAGCAGGACATCTAATGAGACTTTTGGAATATCACAGACCATATTTATATATTCCCTGTGGCATATATCAATGGAATATCCATGGATACCCTGGCAATTTACATATAACTATCACGCAAAATCCATATCCATGATCCTTGCTACATGGGTAAGCATAATGCTTGTGAGTTCTCATGAGGAGTAGGACATCTCACCAGTTCCTCTCTGTACTTGTGGATCTCTTATTTTCAGTTATTTATACCTGCAGTTATTAGGTCATTGAAACTTGTACTCTCAAGTTTAGATATTGACAGATCATGTATCTATACTTGTACTTGAAGGTCAAAGTATAAGTATATACTCTCAAAAGCTCATACTTTAGCATTGAAGAGTGAGTTTCACAAATCCTGCCTTTGCTACAATGAAAGACTCACTGATATGATACACCAACCCCAGAGATGCACAAAAGATCATGGAATATCTGTGCAATGACAGGAAGCCCAATGTGACTGTGATAAGGCTGTCCACGAGTCCGGATCAACCTGTGAGTACCTGTGGGTTGATCTGTGGGAATACTCGTGGGTTCGGATCCCATGGGTAATGGGTACTCAGGCCTGAAAACCCACAGGATCCAATTGGGAAGTTTGTTACATGCCCGTGGGTACCTGGATCTGTGATGTTCTATTTTAACAAGCATAGTTAGCTACAATGGGTACATAATTTCGACAATTTATTTTATATTTTTAGCCAATTTATTGGGGCCTGTGGAGGCCCCACAAGTTTGGTCAGCACAGCAGCTGGAGCTCATGTAGCTCTGCTGTGTGTTGTTCTTTGTAGGTCACGTGACCTGGTGAACCTTGTTCAAAATGAAACATTGATTGGGGACTGGCAACAACACTTTCACTTTTGTGACACTTATGTAAACCAAATGCCCACTATGCAGTGGCACGCCGCTCTTGTCGACTCACACAGCCCATTCACTAGAGGCAGGGAAAAATTTTCCAGATGGGAAAACCATGAGGAAAATCTTGAGAAATGGTTGGGTTTGCCAATGATTTTCTGAACAGGAAAATTAAGG